>VSMD01098703.1:0-33985 GCA_008750895.1 Mirza zaza
GCGTGAGCCACCTCGCCTGGCGGGGAGGAAGGCATTTTTATACTGAAAATACTCAGAGCCCCAGAACCAGGTAGCATAGCCTGCCACACAGGGGCTGCTTTAGGGGGCTCCAGAGTAGGTTGGGGGTGCAAGGAGCAAGGGGGAAATGTGGGTGAGAGCCTTTATTCTGGTCTTCATCAGAAGGGCCAAGTTAACTGTTAAGATCAGGGAGTTTCAATGGTTTGAGTGGGTTCTGGGACAGAGGGTCCATCCCCGCTGTCTGGTGCCTGGCTCTGGGGATTTAGGGCAGGTAGACAGTGTGTGAGGCCTGAGGTGAGAGCTGGATAAAGGAGATCGTTGTGGGTACAGGCCATGGATTGGCTGGTTTGCACGTCATAGGTGTGTGCAGGCGAGTGATTTACTACCTTTAGGAATTAGCTGGGCCCGGAAGGGGCAGATTCTTCAAGGCCCCAAGATGGCAAAGTATCAAGAAATACAGAAAGTGAAAAAACATTATTAATATATCCATCCATCCCAAGCATATTATTGGCCGGGCACGGTGGCTCACGCCTGTAATCCTAGCACTCTGGGAGGCCAAGGCGGGCAGACTGCTCGAGGTCAGGAGTTCAAAACCAGCCTGAGCAAGAGTGAGACCCCATCTCTACTATAAATAGAAAGAAATTAATTCTAATATATATATAGAAAAAATTAGCCGGGCATGGTGGCGCATGCCTGTAGTCCCAGCTACTTGGAAGGCTGAGGTAGGAGGATTGCTTGAGCCCAGGAGTTTGAGGTTGCTGTGAGCTAGGCTGATGCCATGGCACTCACTCTAACCTGGGCAACAGAGTGAGATTCTGTCTCCAAAAAACAAACAAACAAACCAACAAACCAAACATATTATTAATCTTCCTGAAGCTCAGCTATGAATATCTCACTTGCTTCTTCACCACCATCACCAAAGCATGGAGCTTGCGTCCTGGCATCAGAAAGCCAGTGTTCTAGTCCTTCCTTTGACATCAGCTTGTTTTGTGAACACTAGAGGTTTGCTGAGATTTCTCTTACCCCTGAGCTTTGGGTCCCAGTTGCAGGCAGGATGAGATATAGGACGACAAAATCATTTGTCTAGTCAGGTTGCTGGAAGACACCAATTTTCTCCTGAAACCCTTAGCTCTTGATTCTATGGAAAGCTGCCTACGTCGCTTATAAGAGAAATGTGCATTCTGACTGTCAACCTTACATAATGAGGTTGAGAAAATACGATTTCATACAGAGTTTATCAGAGCACAGAGCTTAAGGATGACGACTCAGGGGAAACTGACTCCAAACAAATGGTGTCAGTGTTTCCAAAGTGGAGAAGTTGACGTTTCACTCAAATAGGCAGAGACAGAGAAGTTCCACCGGGGTCGTGACCAGGCTGGTGCATACACCACAGCCATTTGTTTGGTGGCAGATCGCTACGTTCCAAGGAAGATTACTTTATTACTGCATGATGAGGGACAACCATCTGAGGGTGTTTTATATCTGGTGTTGCTTGGTCTTCTTAATTATTTACAGTGAAAAGAGGTGGAAGTTGTGACTATATGCCGTGTGGCCCATTCCTCTGAAGGCTCAGCACAATTCACAGTTCCAGCAGCTTTAAGTTTGAATTATTTAATTTCACAAGACTATAATTCTAGTTTTCTGCTATCATGTTGAAAGTGGGCACAGTGTTTCATAACTGTATTGGCAAAGGAGCAGGAAAACATAATCTCATATCTTGTTTGTAAGCTGGTAATGAATGTAATTTCTAGAGGGGGCAATTGACAATTCTTTTGTTTTTTGTTTTTTGGTGGTTTTTTTTTTTTAGACAGAGTCTCGCTTTGTTGCCCAGGCTAGAGTGAGTGCCGTGGCGTCAGCCTAGCTCACAGCAACCTCAAACTCCTGGGCTCAAGCGATCCTCCTGCCTCAGCCTCCCCAGTAGCTGGGACTATAGGCAGGCGCCACCATGCCTGGCTAATTTTTCCTGCATATATTTTTAGTTGGCCAATTAATTTCTTTCTATTTATAGTAGAGACGGGGTCTCTCTCTTGCTCAGGCTGGTTTCAAACTCCTGACCTTGAGCGATCCGCCCAGCTCGGCCTCCCAGAGTGCTAGGATTACAGGCATGAGCCACCGCGCCCGGACTACAATTCTTATAAATATAAAAACAGTGCCTTTACTTTTTGACCCAGAGTGTTGAAATATACCTGAGATTTATTTAATTCAGTTATGGTAATGGTAAGACACCCAGACATGGAAGTGATCATCAAGAAGGAAAAAGCTTATGCTCACAGATTCCTGGAAACAGCAGACATGGCCTGCAAGGCAGGGTCACATGGGAAACAGCAGAGTCAGTCAGGGGCAGAAGGAGGAGAGGGGCGAGCGTGGATGGCTCAGAGCCTCTATTGGGATTTCTACAGGAAGGAATGGGTGAGGAAGGTCAGGTATGCTGAGTAAATTTAGGATTAAGGAGTTTGAATAATTTCAGCAAGCTCTGGGCTATGGGGATTTTTCTAGTTGTCTAGTATCTGGCCCTGGGTGACTTTGGGCAGGGTAGGGGGAATATTGGCTTGGAGTTTGATAAAGGAGCTGACTGTGGATGTGGGCTCTGTATCGGTCGGCTTAGATACCAAAGGCAGATTTGCGGGGAGTTGTTTGCTCTCTCCAGGAAATAGCTAGGCTTGGGAGGCGCAATCCAGAATCAAGGCCCCGAATGCCAGAGCATCAAGAATATAGAAAATATGAAAATATAACCAATACACTCAGCAGTTGCATTTCTAGGAAATTCTTTTTGAATTAAAAAAAAATATGTACTATTCCATTTCCCTAGTCTACTTATTCTCCCAGCCTACCTGGTGACTTTCTCATGTAGTGTTCTTGGTCTACAAATACCTCAATGTATTCTACCCCAGACTTGCTCTCACAGGATGATCTTGTTTCCCCCTTCACTGAGAAAATACAAGCATTTAAAAGAGAGTGTTCGAATCCTCCTATCTACCTGCAATCATAGCCTCATTCTCTGTCCGTTTCAGCTCAGTTGGCTGAATTCTTCATCCTGCCTTGGGAAGGAACAGAAAGTGAGGGAAGGGCAAGTGTTTGCAAGTGCTGCCTCAGTTTGCCAGAGTTTACAAGTGGCTGAGTAATTACTTACCTTGCCAATTGGTCTTTTGTTCAATTTTTGCAAACAATAACTCTCTGGTTATTTTTTAAAATTTCAGATAATATGAAGAAGGATGATAAAACTGAGCCTACAAAGAACAGCCATGGTTTTATAGCACATTCTCTAGCCCTAAAGTGCAACTCCTGGCATGCAGGAACATGGAATTCTGTCCTAAATTGCCCTGTGATATCTTTCATGACAGTACCCCCCAACTTAGATCGTAAGAGGAAGGCCACTTGCCTTTCAGCTGCCTAGACGATGGATGTTGCCATCTGCAGTCAGGGGTCCAGTATCTTTACAGAGAAGAGAAGAGGGCTTTGAACAAGGACAGCAGGTGGACAAAAAAGGGAGTCAGGGATTGTTGGGAATTCAAATTATATTTGTTCACACAGCCTGTGTGATCTAACCATTATTTTTAAAAATTAAGCATGCTATCTTTAAAGGCATTTCTGATTTTGTCTCCTATTCCCTTTCATATCAGCAATATGATTAACAAATTTATTAACTGAGAGAAGCAGCTAAAATGAAATTTTTTGACAGCTTCTTTTTTTCTCCATTTTTAGCAATAATTCCACATAGACCTGCTCTTGTTCAAGTAATGTTAATTGCAAGTGTAGCCTTCAGCATTGCCCTGATATGCGGGATGGTGATCTCCTATATGATATAGTAAGTATATGCTAAATAGTATCTACTATCCTTAAAAAGACATAACTAATCAACTAGGTTATTTTTTAGTGTCAAAACATGACAATATGCTAATAATGATGATGATGATAATTATTATAATTGCTGAATTATTATAGTCATTATAAATTTCCAGACCAGTATTTTTCAAAATGTGGATTATACTTATGTTGTGTTATGATATAAATGGGGGGGGGGGGAGAAACAGGACAGAACACAATTTACCAGAATAGAAAATATTGGAAAGCACTATTTAAAGTGTTAAAGTAAAGGCTGATTTTTAAGCTTTTGAGACAGAAATGCATGACACACACACACACACACACACACACACATCACACACACACACACACACGTCGTTGTCAAATAAAATATATTTCTCACTGTGGGTCATGGTCAAAAACATCTGAAAGATACGATTTGAGATGCTGGCATCCTCCCAAAATGGGATATTCTAAAATTAACTTGATACTTTGGAAGGAATATTAATAATACAAAGCAGAAAAGAGTGACCATTCTCATTTTCACTAGAAATTTGTCGATACAGTCTGGGCTAATAGCTTTTTGGGAAGATACTTCACCTTCTTCTCAAATAAAGCTTAGGGCCAAGATCTTGGAAGTGATGTGATAATCTTGAAATTAGAACTGTGTTTCCCTGAAAATAAGACAAGGCCTTATATTTATTTTTCCTCAAGAAGACACCCTAGGGCTTATTTTCAGGGGATGTGTTATTTTTTTAAGTATGGTACAACAATCTACATTTATTCAAATAGAGCGAAGTCGTCTTCTTCTGGAACATCATCATCACTCTCCAAACCCCGAATTGCATCCTGAATGTCTTGCGACTCTATTTCCTTTAGAGCCATCGGCCCCGATCTCTCACGTGGAGCCACAGAGCTCTCAGGGCAGACGAGAAGGGCTGTCGTCTTCCCTCCCGCTCCGGCCGACACGCACGGGCTGTGCAGACGCGCTGCGTGGCCGCCCCGTCACTAGGGCTCATTTTCGGGCTGGGGCTTCTATTGCACAAATGTTTGGCAATCATGCTAGGGCTTATTTTATGGGTAGGTCTTATTTACAGGGAAACAGGGTACGTCATATAAACACAAAATGAGATTAAAGGTAAAATGGAAGAAATTTTGCTAATGAGAGAATGTAACCTGCATGTTTGGTTCTGGGTTATCTAACTAGGCAATTTACATTCACCTAATTCATGTAACTGCCATTCCTTATATTTGATTATTATAGACAAAAATTTTAACAAATATAAAGTTTTCTAAGATAGCTCACTAAAACATATATCTTGGGCTTTCTGTGTTCAATCAAATTGTTGGGCTAAACTCAACTCTTCATTTTTTTTTTGAGACAGAGTCTCACTTTTTTGCCCAGGCTAGAGTGAGTGCCCTGGTGTCAGCCTAGCTCACAGCAACCTCAAACTCCTGGGCTCAAGCGATCCTCCTGCCTCAGCCTCCCAAGGAGCTGGGACTACAGGCATGCGCCACCATGCCTGGCTAATTTTTTCTATATATATTAGCTGGCCAATTAATTTCTTTCTATTTATAGTAGAGACGGGGTCTGACTCTTGCTCAGGCTGGTTTCTAACTCCTGACCTCGAGCAATCGGCCCGCCTTGGCCTCCCGGAGACCTAGAATTACAGGCATGAGCCGCCGTGCCCGGCCTAAAGTCAACTCTTATAGTTTTCACATTTGTATCTGCCCCAGGAAAGTAAAATTATAATTAATTATGCTTCTGGTATAGATAAAATATTTAAACTTAATGTCATGACTTTTCATATACCAGTTTTCAATTTTTAAATATATTCTCAACTTCTTTGGTGTTTTGGAAAAGAATAAGCATTTAAAAATATGTAAACACACGTACATAGGGACTAACTTTCCCTTTTGACTCAGGCTCCACATGGCCCAGCACTGCACTGCTGGATCCCGTCTTTATCTACACTTTTGATATTTGGTTTATCATGGATTTCTTTTGCATACATTTCAATTTTTACAGATACTGAGTTAAGACATTTATCTTTATTGCTGGGTGTCTTGGCACCTCCTTCCATTTTGCATCTGCCTTACTCTCCTCATCCAAATCCTGGCTCTGCCCCAACCTCTTGATTATCTTAATAGCATTCACGGCTAGGCCAGTTCCTGTTGCCTCACAGCTTCTGGAATGCTCCCCCGACACACACTCTTTCCTTCATCACCGCCGCTTGGAACACAAGCTAACCCTAAAAATATTTTTTGTTACATAAGTCACACAGAACTAGGAAGGTAAGTATCTTAAGAAAAAGTAGGCTGGGTGCAGTGGCTCACACCTGTCATCCTAGCACTCTGGGAGGCCGAGGCGGGAGGATTGGTCAAGGTCAGGCGTCTGAGACCAGCCTGAGCCTGACCAGGATCTCACCAGAGTGAGATCCCGTCTCTACTAAAAATATAAAGAAATTAGCTGGACAACTAAAATATATATAAAAAATTAGCCAGGCATGGTGGCGCATGCCTGTAGTCCCAGCTACTCGGGAGGCTGAGGCAGGAGGATCACCTGAGCCCCGGAGATTGAGGTTGCTGTGAGCTAGGCTGACGCCACGGCACTCACTCTAGCCTGGGCAACAGAGACTCTGTCGAAAGAAAGAAAAGGGAGGGAGGGAGGGAGGGAAGGAAGGAAGGAAAGAAGGAAGGAAGGAGGGAGGGAGGGAGGGAGAGAAGAAGGAAGGAAGGAAGGAAGGAAGGAAGGAAGGAAGGAAGGAAGGAAGGAAGGAAGGAAGGAAGGAAGGAAGGAAGGAGGGAAGGAAGGAAGGAGGGAAGGAAGGAAGGAGGGAAGGAAGGAAGGAGAAAAACACTCTGTCACCCATTTCTACGTCAAACAGAAATAGGCGTTCAGCGATCCACTTCCAGGCTTGGACCTACTACCTCCAGTGAGGTGAGTGAGGTGTTCAATAAAGGTGCAAAATTTAAGGGAGTGTCAAAAAACTCAGGAGTCAAGATAAATAAAATTTTAATCTAGTAATTTTTAAAATTTATATTAATGCCCCAAAATATCCACAATGAACAGAATAATCCTTTTAAGTATGGGATCAATAACAGTTCTGGACCAAGCCATATTAGAGTCTCTACAAAAGGAAAAATCAGTAATACCCATGTGTTTTTATTTATGGTGTTGCTGTTTTGTTCATCATGGATTTCTTGTCATTAATTTTTTTTTTTTTTTTTTTTTTGAGACAGAGTCTCGCTTTGTTGCCCAGGCTAGAGTGAGTGCCGTGGTGTCAGCCTAGCTCACAGCAACCTCAATCTCCTGGGCTCAAGCGATCCTCCTGCCTCAGCCTCCCGAGTAGCTGGGACTACAGGCATGTGCCTCCATGCCCGGCTAGTTTTTTATATATATTTTAGTTGTCCAGCTAATTTCTTTATATTTTTAGGAGAGATGGGGTCTCGCTCTTGCTCAGGCTGGTTTTGAACTCCTGACCTCGAGCAATCCCCCCGCCTCGGCCTCCCAGAGTGCTAGGATTACAGGTGTGAGCCACCGCGCCCGGCCTTGTCATTCATTTTTATTTTGTAAAATATTGCATTGAAATAGGGTTTGTCTTGATCATGGGTTTGTCAACCTGTTAAGGCTTGTACCAATGGGAGTGCCTCATTGGCTCCTAGCCCTGGCCTTGGGCTCTGCTTCTGGAGTATCAGGGCCACCCTTTACCCCAGAAAGTGGCCTGTCGGCATGGAAGGCTGAGATCCGACTATGAGTAGTTTGGTTTAAAAGGCTATTTCTGCCTCCCAGCCCTCGCCTTCCACCTACCGCCCCGTCAGTGAACCCTTTCCAGGCAAAGGGACGCACGGTTAAGACGTGGCGAGTCACGCGGAACCGTGCTTCTCAGTGTGCTCCCGCTGCTCCGCAGCCGGCTGGTGCAGGCGGAGGAAAGACAGCAACTGGAGGCGCTTCACAGGAACATCCGGCTGCCGCCGCTCGGAGACGAGGAGGGCGGCTCGGGGGACGAGGGCCAGGATGAGTCCACGTACCTGCTCGCGGAGAACGAGAGGGAACTGGAAAAGTTCATTCACTCAGGTAGAGGGTCGACCAGCGGACCTTGTCGGGTCCGAAGTCTCGAGACAGCTGAGCTGGCAGGATGGTTCGGCTTCCGGTGGCCAAGCTGAGTGGCCGTTAGCGGGGGTTGAAGGAAGAAAGGCGAACATTTCAGGCCGTACCTACCGAAGTGAAGTGTTCTGACCAAACCGTGCCAGGGCAGGCAGCCGTGTGGCCGCTCAGGCCTTCGGCAGGGCCGTTCCAAGGACCTGACCGAGCAGAGCTCAGGAAACAGACGTCCCAGGACGAAACATTCCCCTCACACACACACACCGATGTCACGGCGTCCCCTAGCGCGAGCACGGACAGGCGGCGTTCCACCTGCACCATCCGCCTCAGTCTGACTCGAAAATGAGATCCAGGCCCACCCGACCGAGGTCACTGCCCGGGGCAAGGTCTCTGTGAGGGTTGTCCACCGGAGCGTGCTCTGCACACCCTTGCGAGAGACACATGTGCTCATGTAAACCAGATTCAGCAGAAGTTCTGAGATTCTTGGATACCTGTTTAAAAAACTCTAGAGCAGGCCGGGCGCGGTGGCTCACGCCTGTCATCCTAGCACTCTGGGAGGCCGAGGTGGGCGGATTGCTCCAGGTCAGGAGTTCGAAATCAGCTTGAGCAAGAGCGAGACCCGTCTCTACTAGAAATAGAAAGAAATTAGCCAAACAACTAAAAAGTTAGAAAAAATTATCCAGGCATGGTGGCACGTACCTGTAGTCCCGGCTACTCGGGAGGCTGAGGCAGGAGGATCACTTGAGCCCAGGAGTTTGAGGTTGCTGTGAGCCAGGCTGACGCCACGGCACTCTAGCCGGGGCAACAGAGTGAGACTCTGTCTCAAAACAAACAAACAAACATAGACAGTGCATGTATTTCCTCTCTACCAACTCCAGACACAGACAGCAGAGAGAGGCTGGGAGGCCAAGGGTGGAAGGATCACTGGTGCTCACTGAGGCAGGAGGCCCTTGTCGGAACCTATAGAAAATATTTTTTCGATGTCTTTGTGTGACATCAGATTACGGCTTTTGTGTATTCTTTTTTTTAAAAAATTGGGCATTTATAACATTTAAATATACTATGTGGGAAAATTTTAGAATTCAATTTTCACCATCCTTGTCAGACAAATAACATCATGCCCTGAAAATTCTACTGTTTGTACCTCTCTTTTTCCATGTGTTTCCTCACCCCTTTTTGTCTCCATTTTTATTCCTCACTTATTACTATCTCAATGGCATCCTTTCTACATTTTAGTTATCAGATCAAAAAGAAAGAAAAATATTGAAGAGAAGAATTTGAGGGAAGAGCAAAAGTTAGCAAAGGGAAAAAATCCAAATACTACACCCCATGCCACCGTGGAGAACCTGTGAGAGCAAGTGGAAGAGATGGAGGATGTGCTGGCCAAAGTGCAGGAAACTGCAGGGTGACGGGGCTGAGAACGTGAGCGTAACTTGCTCCCAGAAAGCCTTGTAGAAGAGCATGTTATGCCAGAAGTATATAACAGAAAATAAACTCTCTTGATATAGCAATTCTTACTTCTTGGTTGTCATAGTTCATGAATAATGACACCTTAATTGGAAAATAGAAAAAAATCCAACTTTGTTAAGGATGAAAGGGAAATAGGATTTTCTTTTCTTGCTCCTGACGGGAAATACTGTACAAGTAATTTCTTTGGGCAGCCCCCCAGACCACGCTAGGGAACTGCTTGCTTTACCTATAACTTTCCTAGCGATATTACCTGTCAATTCCATAGCTTGTCTCCATTGTTTTTTTTTTTTTTGAGACAGAGTCTCACTGTGTTGCCTGGGCTAGAGTGCCGTGGCGTCAGCCTAGCTCACAGCAACCTCCAACTCCTGGGCTCAAACAATCCTCTTGCCTCAGCCTCCCAAGTAGCTGGGACTACAGGCATGTGCCACCATGCCCGGCTAATTTTTTCTATAAATTTTTAGTTGGCCAATGAATTTCTTTCTATTTTTAGTAATGACGGCATCTCCCTCTTGCTCAGGCTGGTCTTGAACTCCTGAGCTCAAACCATCTGCCCGCCTCGGCCTCCCAGAGTGCAGGGATTACAGGCGTGAGCCACTGGGTGGCCTCCTATCTCTTCTTGTAAGGGCACTAATCCTAGTCACTCGGGGCGCCACCCTCATGACTAAATTCTCTCTCAAAGCCTCTATCTCCAAATACCCTCACACTGGGGACTAGGTTTCAACATACGAGTTTTGAGTGAACACATTTAATCCACAGCAACTGCTTTTATTTTTTTTTTTTTACTTTATTTCTATTTTTTCTTTCTTCCTTCTGCACATATCCTTGGTATAGCAACTGCTTTTAAAAATATTTTGCTATTCAACAGACATTTGTTGGACTACCATGTGCCGGCAGCTTGTATGTACCACAGACAATGTGGCAAAGCAAGTTTGAGTATTTCTCCACAAATATTATGATTTCTAGATTAACTATTGTGGATATAATATGCTTGAACCATTATACCCACACACACACAGTATACCAATTCAATTCTAAATTTCTTTTTTTTCCCTTTTTTTAATTAATTATTATATATATATATATTTTGTTTTCAAAAAAAATCTAAAATCTCAAATACCTCAACCACACCCGAATGCATGGGGGTGGTTCCTTCTACAGGCTCTGGGGATGACCCGCTTCCTTGTCTGTCCGGTTTCCAAAGGCTGCTCACAATCTGGCTTGGGATCCCTTCTTCATGTCCCTCCGGACCTCTTGTTCCTCGTCATGTCTCCTTCTCCTCTCCTGTGATGAACCCTCCCACCTCTGCTGCCTCCCCCTTTCGAGGACACCTCGCTCACCTGGAACGTTTGGGGTAATCTCCCCCCCTCAATATCTGTAATCACATCTGCAAAGCCCCTTTTGCCATATAAACTAATATTCACATATATCAGGGATTGCGATGTGGACATCTTTGGGAATTATGATTCAGCCTACCACATATAGTAAGTGGAAAAACTGACATTGGTAGCTTAGGGGTAAGTAGGGCTTTGTAACATGATTCATACACATGTTTTCAGGGTCTCTTTTTCTAATGATACACATATTAGCTAAGCAAGCAGGAAATGTCCCTTGAAGTGGGAGAGGTCCAAAGAACACTGGATCCTATCTTAGTTGGAAGCCAAAGGGCAAGTGCAAATAGCTACAGATACTCCATGGCACCTTGGTACCAGTTTCTCCCATATTGAGAGAACCTACAGCTAAAAAGGTCAGGAAACCTTTTGGGGATAAAAATGCCATAAAACCACCTTCAGGTGAGATTGCCAAAGGAGAAACCACACTGAGGAAAAAGCCAAACATGGATGGAGGCTTCCATTTTCAACCACGATGAAGCAACAAGGGCTAGATTGAACTTCAAGCCATACATACCTGAGAGCTCATAAAAAAATATGTGAAAACAATGCTTTTCAGACAAAGGACAACACACAATGCATGAAAGTTAATCCTGAGGGGTGGGAAATTAAGGAGATAAGCCTTACAATTGTCCCAGCTTACTTTTAGGAGAGAATTTTTCCAAGTTTTGTTGCAGGGAAGGGAAATTCAAACAGAATCAGGCTGATTCTTTGAGTCAAAGACAAAGAGTTAAGTGAAGTTGACCCAGATGGCTAAGATTCCCAGGGCAGTGGCACAGAAGGGAGCCAGACAGAGAGGGTGCCCCAAGTCTCCAGTTATGGAATGATTAGTGCATGTATGCAAGTAACTTATCAGAAATAGTCTGTGATCCCAATGGCCAGACTGGGAAAACCTCTGGATTTCTCTTTGTTCTTCAGTCCTACTGAAGACTACCGACTCTATTTGTATGCCTTGAATTGCAATTCTTGCTTCTGAAAATAAATCATTTAAATTTAGAGATTCCTCTCTATATTTTATTTGACTTTGACAGTTCTAATAAATTCAGCCATGTGGTACACAATAACCAGCAGATTGGAATGTTCTTAAATGTACATCGAAATCACCTGGAATTTTGGTAAAACCCTGATTCTGGGGCCTGATCCACAAAATATCAGATTCACTTGGGGGGGGGGTTTCCAAATGAGAATGTGCATTTGTAAAGAGTCCTGAAGTAGGCCGGGCGCGGTGGCTCACGCCTGTAATCCTAGCTCTCTGGGAGGCCGAGGTGGGCGGATCGTTTGAGCTCAGGAGTTCGAGACCAGCCTGAGCAAGAGCGAGACCCCATCTCTACTATAAATAGAAAGAAATTAATTGGCCAACTAATATATAGAGAAAAAATTAGCCGGGCATGGTGGTGCATGCCTGTAGTCCCAGCTACTTGGGAGGCTGAGGCAGCAGGATTGCTTGAGCCCAGGAGTTTGAGGTTGCTGTGAGCTAGGCTGACGNTAGCCTGGGCAATAAAGTGAGACGCTGTCTCAAAAAAAAAAAAAAAAAGAGTCCTGAAGTGACTCTGTTGGTGAAGTTCCAGGAATGATATTCAGAAACCAGGGAGGGAGCCTGGTTCCAGGCTCCAGTCAACCACTGTGGAGATTTGCAGACTTTCAGAGGCAGAGCCAATGTTTCTCATCCACACACCCTGAGTGTCTCTGCAGTAAGCAAATTAGGCCAATGGCCAACTGGACTGGTGTTCCAGGCCCTGAACTGCTGAGGTGCCCCGTGAGAGCTCCAGCCACCAAACCTTCCTAGCCACCTTCTTCCTCTGTCTGGAACTTATTCCAGAAATACTCATATTGCTCACCCACTGGTCACATTCTTCAAATGTTTGTGAAATGGCCCACTTGTGGAAGAGTTTTCCCTTACTGTGCTATGTAATATACACCCCATACTCTGCTTCTAATACTAAAGAAGATGAACTTCTTTCCATTGTGCCATCGACACTGTAACATACTATATAAATGAGTGTATCTTCTTTCGAATTTCTTATCTGCCTCCTTTAAGTACAATATAAGTTCCACAGACAAGGATCTTTGTCTCTCAGGTAACCAGGGTCTCCTGTGCACTGGCAATAAGTGCCTGAAGCCAAGTATATGCTCACTGATCTGTGTTAGCCCAGTGAATAAATATGATAACTCAGCTCCCCTCCATATTTTTACGATGCTGGCTACCTAAATGTCCCCTTTAACTATCTCTTCATGCTGGTATTGCTCAATGATTTAAAGAACAAAGAATCATATTCGGAGACAAAACCTTCAGAGTGGCCATTCTTGTCATGTGCTCAACTAATTCTTTCTTTTCTCAGATATCACTATTAAAAGTCCTCTGAGGCCGGGCGCAGTGGCTCACGCCTGTAATCCTAGCACTATGAGAGGCCAAGGTGCGAGGATCATTTGAGCTCAGGAGTTCAAGACCAGCCTGAGCAAGAGTGAGACCCCATCTCTACTATAAATAGAAAGAAATGAGCCAAACAACTAAAAACATATAGAAAAAATGAGCCGGGCATGGTGGTGCATGCCTGTAGTCCCAGCTACTTGGGAGGCTGAGGCAGGAGGATTGCTTGAGCCCAGGAGTTTGAGGTTGCTCTGAGCCAGGCTGATGCCATGGCACTCTAGCCCAGGCAATGGAGTAAGACTCTCTCTCAAAACAAACAAACAAGCAAAACAAAAACAAAAACAAAAAAGTTCTCTGAGATCTTTGCTTTTTTTCACCATCTAATGGTATTTCCCCAGACAAGTTTCTGCCACCATTCTTGAATCACTACATAATCAATATTAATAGCTTTCTGCAATTTGCATTTTACAATTCTTTCTATGAGATAATATAAATTTCTGATGCAGAACAATTCCTGTAATCACAAGGGCAATGATAATCACTTCAGCTATGAGAAGAGCTCATGGATTAAAGATAATCCATATATTCTGAGATTCAAAGCACTCCTCGATACACGCTCCACCTGTGAACACTCTAGCCATTGTGCCTTATCAAAATAGCGTTTCTTTTTGTTTTCTTTTTGAGCTTGATGTCTGAGTACCAAAAGAAAGTGAATATAAAGGTATAGAGCAGGAAATTAAATGCATAAAAGTGTTGCTTACTAAACGGGACACAATAATTACCATGTTTCTCCGAAAATAGGACCTACCCATAAAATAAGCCCTAGCAGGGTTGCTAAGCATTTGCGCAGTAGAAGGCCCACCCCGAAAATGAGCCCTAGTGACGGGGCGGCCACGCAGCGTGTCTGAATAGCCCATGCGTGTCGGCGGGGAGCGGGAGAGAAGACGACAGCCCTTCTCATCTGCCCGTGGGAGCTCTGTGGCTCCACGTGAGAGATTGGGGCCGATGGTTCTAAAGGAAATAGAGTCGCAAGACATTCAGGACGGTACTGGGGGTTTGGAGAGTGATGATGATGTTCCAGAAGACGACTTCACTATATTTGAACAAATGTAGATTGTTGTACCGTACTTTAAAAAAAAAAAAAAAACACATCCCCTGAAAATAAGCCCTAGGGTGTCTTATGGAGGAAAAATATATATAAGACCCTGGCTTATTTTCGGGGAAACACGGCACTCATGCAGGAGAGATATTTTCTGTGGGAACCAGAGACAGCGACCCTGTGCACTCCTGCTACAGGATGCCTGGACGTCCCACCCATCTTCCTTGTCATGTCCCTACATGGCGTCTTTCTTGTGGTCACCAAGCACACAGAGACTAATAAACTGGCTCTAATGCTTCAGAGTGATGCGTTTGAATTGCAACACGGCAATTTTTATTTGCTTTCTCAAGCAGTGGACCTATTTTGTGACTGAATAACGGCACATGCGTTTGGATCCACGGCCTTTGGGAACGTCTGAAATAACGTCCCCAAATACTTACATGAACACATGCGGACAACAATCCGCAGAAATGAGTTCGGTTTTTTTTAAGGAAGGGCGAAGCCCCGTCTACAGCCGTGAACTGGAGACGCCATTTCTCAGCGTCCCTCGCTTTTCCCTCTGGAAGTCCCGCGGGGCGCGACCTCACTCTCTAGCTGTGGATCTGTGGGAACCACATTACCCAGAATGCCCTGCGTCCGGCGATGATGACGCTAAGCCAATGAGGTCTCAGAAAAGTGGCGCTTCCGTTGGTACAGGCAAGGTCGGGGCGGGACTTCTGGCCTCCTCCTAATGGCGGTCGTTTTGGCTTTTCTTGGGTGTGTTACCTTGGCTGGACGCAGTGGAGCTTTGTGTCCTCAACGAAATGAGAGGACCGAGAGGCCGGGCGCAGTGGCTCACGCCTGTAATCCTAGCACTCTGGGAGGCCGAGGAGGGAGGATCGCTCGAGGTCAGGAGTTCAAAACCAGCCTGAGCAAGAGCAAGACCCTTCTCTACTATAAATAGAAAGAAATTAATTGGCCAACTAATATACATAGAAAAAATTAGCCGGGCATGGTGGTGCATGCCTGTAGTCCCAGCTACTCGGAGGCTGAGGCAGGAGGATTGCTTGAGCCCAGGAGTTTGAGGTTGCTGTGAGCTAGGCTGACGCCACGGCACTCACTCTATCCGGGCAACAAGGAGAGACCCTGTCTCAAAAAAAAAAAAAGTCAGGACCGAGAAAATGCGACGGGAGTCATCTCCCCGCTGCTCAGAAGCACGTTTGAGGCTTGGCGGAGCCCCCGCCCCGCCCCACCCCGCCGTGACTCAGTCAGGCCGGGGATAGGGGCCATGGCTCCTGGCCCTGCTCTGCCCTCAGGGTCCGATGGCGGCGGCCGAGCGGAGGGACGCGACTCAGGTGAGTGCCTGTCCTCTGGGCGTCACCCACCCGAGTCCTCAAGCCCTGAGGGGCGCCTGCTCACGTCCCTGCAGCCCAGGCCCCACGGTCGGGGACAGTGACGCGCTCGTGGGCGTCCCTGTTTCTGATATTCAGTGGGATGCGGTGTGGGAGAGTGACAGGCAGAGGACCAGTTGATAATAGGTAACGCTTGGCCGGGCTGGTGGCTCACCCCTGTAATTCTAGCACTCTGGGAGGCCAAGGCAGGAGGATCGCTCAAGGTCAGGAGTTCTAAACCAGCCTGAGCAAGAGCGAGACCCGTCTCTACTAAAAATAGAAGGAAATTAATTGGCCAACTAAAAATATATAGAAAAAATTAACCAGGCATGGTGACGCGTGCCTGTAGTCTCAGCTCCTCAGGAGGCTGAGGCAGGAGGATTGCTTTGAGGCTGCTGTGAGTGAGGCTTATCCCATGGCACTCTAACCTGGGCAACAGAGCAAGATTCTGTCTCAAAAAGGGGAAAAAATGTTCTGCTAGGGGAATGAGTTTTACATCCTGCCACTTCTCCCTGTTGCATCCCACAGTTGTATCTTTTAATTTATGTGGCCTCCTACATTCTGTGATCTTTACCAGGCCAGACCTGCTAGGCAGACTCATTCTCAACTTGAATCCAACACCCTGGTCCTGAAAACAATCCCATGGACTCAGTTCCTGGGTTTGTCAAATGCACAATTTGTCTATGGGCTGGGCTCTCCCACTACATTCAACAGTCAGTGTACCTTACCAACATTTCCTTCCTTTCAGGTGATTGCTGTGGAACAGAGGATGAGGTGGCACCTTCTCAGTGGAGCGTCTTTCCACAAGGGCTGTTGCAGGTTAGGGCTGCCAAGGGCCATCCTTCTCCCCAGAAGGCCAGCCCTTGTGAGATACATGGCCCAGTCTTGAGACACATTTTGCACTTGGTTGAGCACCAGGGGTCACATCACAGGCAGAAGCTGTACATGGATGGGGCATGTAGGAAACGACTGCGTTTCACTACATATGAGTCTCACTCTGTTCCCCGGGCTTGAGTGAGTGCCGTGGCGTCAGCCTAGCTCACAGCAACCTCAAACTCCTGGGCTCAAGCAATCCTCCTGCCTCAGCCTCCCTAGTAGCTGGGACTACAGCCATGCGGCACTGTGTCCGGCTAATTTTTTCTATATATTTTTAGTTGGCCAATTAATTTCTTTCTATTTTTAGTAGAGATGTTGTCTCACTCCTGCTCAGGCTGGTCTTGAACTCCTGACCTCAAGCGATCCCCCCCCCCCCCTCGCCTTGGCCTCCCAGAGTGCTAGGATTACAGGCGTGAGCCACTGGGCTCGGCCTAGAGACTTGTTTTTGAACAACTGCAAATTCCAGGTATTTGGGAAACACTTTATCTGCAGTGAGGTTGGGAAGGATTTCCTGACCAGCTCAGGATTTCTCCAGCAACAGTCTACTCACACTGGGCAGATGTTAAACAGGAGAATCAAGATTACTTTGGCCTTTCACATTGTAAAAAGTCATTACAGCTGGGGAGAATGCATGAAAGCTTTCAGCTATAAGCATGTACTTTTCCACACCAGAGAGCCCTCAGTAGGGAAAGGTGTTACATGTGGAGTGAATGTGGAAAGTTCTTTAGCACTAGCTATAGCCTCAATTATCATTTTAGAGTTCATACTTCAGAAAAGCCTTACAAATGTGGAGAACGTGGGAAATCATATAGGCAAAGGTCTAGCCTTATTACACACAGAAGAGTTCACACTGGAATAAGACCTCATCAATGTGGTGAATGTGGAAAATTATTTAGCAGGAAATATGACCTCATTATACATCAGTGAGTCCACACTGGCGAAAGGCCTTGTGAGTGCAGTAAGTGTGGGAAATCCTTTATCCATAGCTCTAGCCTCATTACACACCAGAGAGTTCACACTGGAACAAGACCTTATAGGTGTGGTGAATGTGGGAAATCTTTAGCCAGAGCTGTCACCTCATTAGCCATTGGTGATTTCACATTGGAGAAGGGCCTTATGAGTGTAGCAAATGTGGAAAATTCTTTACTTATAGTTCCCATCTCTGGCAACACCAGAGAGTTCACACTGGTGATCTCATGAATGTGATGAATGCGGAACATTATTTATCAGGAAATTTGAGCTCATTGTACGTCAGAGAGTTCACACCGAGGAAAGGCCTTATAAGTGCAACGAATGTGGAAAATCCTTTACTTGCAAATCCTACCTCATTGCACATTGGAAAATTCACACTGGAGCAAGGCCTTATGAGTGTGAGGATTGTGGGAAATCATTTACGCATAGCTCTACGTTCCAGCAACACCAGGGAGTTCACACTGGAGAAAGGCCTTATGGGTGCAAGGAATGTGGGAAATTTTTTAGTCAGAGCTCTAGCCTTATTAGACATAGGAGAATTCATACAGCAGAAAGGCCTTATGAGTACAGTGAGTGTTGGAAATCCTTTAGCAACCATTCTGGCCTCGTTAAACACTGAAGAGTTCACACTGGAGAAAGGCCTTATGAATGCAATGAATGTGGGAAATCCTTTCGCCAGAGTTCTCACCTCAATAATCACCAGATAGTTCACAGAGGGAAAAGGCCTTATGAGTGTAGTGAATGTGGAAAGTCTTTTACCTTCAACTCTAATCTTTTAAAATACCATACTTTTCACAAGGGATAAAGGTTAGGATATTAGGGATTGAAAAGTGTCTCTGCAAAATTTATATTTTCTTTCTTTCTTTCTTTTTTTATTTTAGTGTATTATGGGGGTACAAGTGTTAAGGTTACATATATTGCCCATGACCCCCCTCCCCCCTCGATTAAGAACTTCAAGCGTGTCCATCCCCCAAACGTTGCACATCTTACTCGTTGTGGTTGTATATACCCATCCGCTCCACCCCCTTCCACCCCTCCAACACCTGATAAATGTTACTCCTATATGCCCACTTAGGTGTTGATCCGTTAATACCAATTTGCTGGTGAGTACACGTGGTGCTGGTTTTTCCATTCTTGAGATACTTCACTTAGTAGAATGGGTTCCAGCTGTATCCAGGAATATACAAGAGGTGCTATATCACCATTGTTTCTTAAAGCTGAGTAGTACTCCATGGTATACATAGACCACATTTTATTAATCCACTCATGAATTGATGGGCACTTGGGTTGTTTCCACAGCTTTGCAATTGTGAATTGTGCTGCTATAAACATTCGAGTGCAGGTGTCTTTTTCATAAAGTGACTTTTGATCTTTTGGGTAGATGCCCAGTAGTGGAATCACTGGATCAAATGGTAGATCCACTTGTATCGCTTTGAGGTATCTCCATATTGCTTTCCACAGAGTTTGAACTAGTTTGCAGTCCCACCAGCAGTGTAGGAGTGTTCCTCCGCATCCATGCCAGCATTTGTTGTTTGGGGACTTTTTTTATTTTTTTCAGACAGAGTCTCGCTTTGTTGCCCAGGCTAGAGTGAGTGCCGTGGCATCAGCCTAGCTCACAGCAACCTCAAACTCCTGGGCTCAAGCAATTCTGCTGCCTCAGCCTCCTAAGTAGCTGGGACTACAGGCATGCACCACCATGCCCAGCTAATTTTTTCTATATATATTAGTTGGCCAATTAATTTCATTCTATTTATAGTAGAGACGGGGTCTTGCTCTTGCTCAGGCTGGTTTCGAACTCTTGACCTCGAGCAATCCACCCGCCTGGGCCGCCCAGAATGCTAGGATTACAGGTTTGAGCCACTGTGCCTAGCCTGGGGACTTTTTGAAAAAGGCCATTCTCACTGGAGTTAAGTGACATCTCATTGTGGTTTTGATTTGCATTTCCCTGATGATTAGAGATGTTGAACATTTTTTCATATGTTTGTTGGCCATTATTCTGTCTTCTTTTGAGAAGTTTCTGTTCATGTCCTTTGCCCATTTTTTGATAGGGTTGTTTGATTTTTTCTGGCTGATTTTCCTGAGTTCTAAATAGATTCTAGTTATCAGCCCTTTATCAGATGTGTAGCTTGCAGAATTTTCTCCCATTCTGTGGGTTGTCTGTTTGCTCTCTTGACAGTTTCTTTGGCTGTGCAGAAGCTTTTTAATTTGATCAGGTCCCATTTGTGTATTTTTGTTGCTGTCGTGATTGCCTTTGGGGTATTCTTCATAAATTCTTTGTCTAGGCCAATGTCTAGAAGGGTATTTCCAACATATTCCTCTAGAATTCTAATAGTTTCACACTTAATGTTCAAGTCTGTTACCAAGCGTGAGTTGATTTTTGTGAGAGTTGAAAGGTGTGGGTCTTGTTTCAGTCTTCTACATGTGGCTATCCAGTTTCCCCAGCACCATTTATTGAATAAGGATCCTTTTCCCCAGTGTATGTTCTTGTCTGCTTTGTCGAAGATTAGTTGGCTATATGAAGATGGTTTTATATCTGGGTTCTCTGTTCTGTTCCACTGGTCAATGTCCCTGTTCTTGTGCCAGTTGCAAGCTGTTTTAATTACTATAGCCTTGTAGTATAGTTTCAAGTTAGGTAAATTGATACCTCCTATTTTGTTTTTATTGCCTAGGATTGATTTTACTATATGGGGTCTTCTCTGGTTCCATATGAAGTGTAAAATTATTTTTTCTATATCTGTGAAAAATGATGATGATATTTTGATAGGGATTGCATTGACTCTGTAGGTCACTTTGGGTAGTATAGACATTTTAACAATGTTGATTCTGCCGACCCATGACCATGGAATATTCTTCCATCTGTTTAAGTCCCTGCTATTTCCTTCTTCAGTGTTTCATAGTTCTCCCTGTAGAGGTCTTTTACCTCCTTAGTTAAATATATTCCAAGGTACTTTATTTACTTTGTTGCTGTTTTGAAGGGAATTGAGTCTTTGAGTTGGTTCTCACTTGTACTGTTGTTGGTGTATATAAGTGCCTCTGATTTCCGTGTATTGATTTTGTATCCTGAGACTTTACCAAATTCCTTTATCAATTCAAGGGGTCTCTTGGTTGAATCCTTGGGGTTTGCTAGGTATAATATCATGTCATCAGCAAAGAGCGAGAGTTTGATCTCTTCTGCTACCATTTGGATGCCCTTAATTCCGCTCTCTGGTCTGATTGCTGTAGCGAGGACTTCCAGCACTATGTTAAACAGAAGTAGAGATACTGGGCAACCTTGTCTTGTTCCAGTTCTAAGAGGGAATGCTTTCAATTTTTCCCCATTCAATATGATATTGGCTGTGGGTTTGTCATATATGGCTTGTATAATTTTCAGGTAAGCCCCATCTATGGCTATTTTGTTGAGTGTTCTTATCATAAAAGGGTGTTGAATTTTGTCAAATGCTTTTTCTGCATCTGTCGAGAGGATCATATGGTCTTTGTTTTTGCTTCTGTTTATATGGTGAATTACATTTATAGATTTACGTATGTTGAACCATCCCTGCATCCCTGGGATGAAGCCCACTTGGTTGTGATGAATTATTTTCTTGACAAGCACCTGGATTTGATTGGCTAGGATTTTGTTGAGTATTTTTGCATCTATATTCATAAGGGATATTGGTCTGTAGTTTTCTTTTTTTGTTGCATCCTTTCCTGGTTTTGGTATCAGGGTTATGTTTGCTTCATAAAATGTGTTGGGGAGGATTCCATCCTTCTTGATGTTGTGGAATAGTTTCTGCAGGATAGGCACCAGTTCTTCTTTGTATGTGTGGTAAAATTTGGGTGTGAAACCATCTGGTCCAGAACTTTTCTTTTTAGGAAGGTTTTTTACTGCTGTTTCAATTTCAGTACTTGATATTGGTCTGTTCAGGAATTCTATTTCTTCCTGGTTGAGCCTAGGAAGGCTGTGTGTTTCTAAGGAATTGTCCATTTCCTCCACATTTTCCAGTTTGTGTGCATAGGGGGTTTTGTAGTATTCATAAATTATATTTTGTATCTCTGTGGCTTCAGTTGTAATTTCTCCTTTATTATTCCTGATGGATCTTATTAGAGATTTTTCTTTTCTGCTTTTCATTAGTCTAGCCAATGGTGTCTCAATTTTGTTTATTTTTTCAAAGAACCAACTTTTTGTTTTATTAATCTTTCATATAGTTTCCCTGTTGTCAATTTCGTTTAGTTCTGATTTGATTTAGTGATTTCACTTCTTCTGCTGGGTTTGGGGTTGGTCTGTTCTTCTTTTTCCAGCTCTTTGAGACAATTCGTTAGGTTGTCTATTTGTGATGTTTTCGACTTTTGAATATAGGCATTTGTGGAAATAAACTTTCCTCTCAGGACTGCTTTAGCTGTGTTCCACAGGTTTTGGTAACTTGTGTCTCCTTTGTCAGTTAGTTCAAAGAATCTTTTGATTCCCATCTTGATTTCCTCATTTATGAAGTGATCATTCAGCAGAAGGTTGTTTAGTTTCCATGACTTTGTGTAGAAATGAGAACTCCTGTTTGGATTGATTTCTACATTTATTCCATTGTGGTCTGAAAAGATACATGGTATAATTTCTATTTTTTAAAAATGTTTGAGACATGCTTTGTGTCCTAGGATATGGTCAATCTTAGAGAATGACCCATGAGCTGATGAAAAGAACGTATCTTCAGTGGTTTTGGGGTAGAATGTCCTGTAAATGTCAGTCAGGCCCATTTGTTCTAGAATTCTGTTTAAGTCCATTATTTCTTTGTTGATTTTCTGTTTGGAGGATCTGTCCTGTGCTGTCAGTGGGATGTTAAAGTCTCCGACTATTATGGTGTTGTTGTTTATCCATTTGTTTAGATCAAGTAGAGTTTGATTTATGAATCTGGGTGCACCAAGGTTGGGTGGATCTATATTTAGAATTGTTATGTCTTCTTGTTGAACTGTACCCTTCACCATTATGTAGTGACCTTCTTTGTCTTTTATTACTTTTGTTGATTTAAAAACTAAGTTATCTGTAATCAGTATCGCCACGCCAGCTCTCTTTTGGCTTCCGTTTGCTTGAAATATTGTTCTGCACCCCTTTACCTTTAGTGTATATGTGTCCTTGCAGGTTAGATGTGTTTCCTGAAGGCAGCAGATACTTGGCTTTTGTTTTTTTATCCATTCGGCCAGCCTGTGTCTCTTGAGTGGGGAGTTCAAGCCATTCACATCTATTGAGATAACTGATAGGTGGCACAGATTTCTGTTCATTATGTTGGGTTGAACTTTGTTGCTTTGTTTTTTTATCTTGAGCCATTGTGGTATCTGGGCTTTGATCTTTAGCTTTGAGTAGATTTACATTCGTGAGTGTTTATTGTGCTGATCCGTGGGTAACACTGTTTTGAGTACTTCTTGAAGGGCTGGTCTTGTCTTGGTGAATTCCCTCAGTCTTTGCTTATCTGAGAATGTCTTGATTTCTCCTTCATATACAAAACTTAGTTTTGCAGGGAATAAGATTCTAGGCTGGGCATTATTCTGTTTCAGAAGAGTGAGAATGGAGCCCCAGTCTCTCCTTGCTTGTAAAGTTTCAGTAGAGAAGTCTGGAGTTATTCGGATTGGTTTTCCTTTGTACGTGACTTGCTTCTTTTGTCTTACAGCTCGTAAAAGGGCCTCTGTAGTTGATATTTTGGTTAGTCCAGTGACTGCATGTCGTGACGTCTTCCTGTTTGCATTGAATCTCCCAGGGGTCTTTTGAGGTTCTTGAACTTGTATGTGGAGATTTTTAGCAAGGCCTGGGAAATTTTCGTCTCTTATATCTTCAAATAGCTTGTCCAACCCTTGAGTGTTTTCTTCTTCCCCTTCTGGTAATCCTGTGACCCTCACATTAGGTTTCTTCACATAATCCCACATCTCTTGTAGGCTTTGCTCTTTTTTCTTGTTTCTCTGCTCTATCTCTGTGACTGATTTATTTAATTGGAAGGTGTTATCTTCAATCTCTGAGATTCTTTCTTCTGTTTGATCTACCCTGTTCTTGATGCTTTCCACTGTGTTTTGTAGTTCCCGAATTTATTCTTAATTTTCAGAAGTTCAGTTAGACTTTTCTTCATTGCTTCAATTTCTTTAGTGAATTTTTGTTCTAGGTCCTGGAATCTTTTTGTGTTTTCTTTGTGTTGGTTATTCAGTTGTTCTTGCAAGTTGTTGAATTTTCTTACAATCCACGTTTGAAATTCCTCCTGTGTCATTTTGGTGGTCTGATTTTGGTTTGTGTCCATTTCTAAGGGGCTGGTGCTCCTCTCTGGGGGTGTGCTTTCCATTTGGTTCTTCATATTTCCAGAGTTCCTTTGATGATTTCTTCCCATCTGGATCAGTTGTTGGTTCTTGCCTTTAGGTTTTGTTTGGATAATGACACGCCCTGTTTAGTCTCTGATCCAGTAGGTTCCGTGAAAAGGGTGTGCAGAATGTCCTCCCTGTCAGTAGGTGGCGTTTGCTCAGAGGAACAGGCTATACTGTTGTTTTTGTGTCCTGTAACCAGCTCTTGTTCCTCTGGTGAGGCACTCTAGTGCCTGAGGTGGTGGGTGGGGCCCTGGGACTTCCAGGTGTGTCCTTATTCTTCACCTCAGTGAGGGCTGGTCTGGGAGTGAGTCTGGGCAGAGCTGGGTTGGGTAAGCCTGCCCTTAGGCACCACAAATGCTGTTAGCAGGGGTCAAAGTTCTGTTCTCTGCTTCCAGGAAAAGCTGCCAGGGAGGGGCTGGAATGGCCCCGCTCAGTCAGAAAGTCTACGTGTGGGTTGGGGCTGTCTCAGACCCGCAGTCTGGAGCAGGCCTCGCTTCTTTCCACCTTCCCCAACTCCGCAGCTTCCCCTGGGCCTCTGCCAGCAGGCCAGACCTCACGCCACCGGGCCTCCCCTGGCTGTGATGCCAGCCGGGAGGTTCCCTGCGCAGGAACACCGCCTGGGCTGGGCACACGGGCCCCCTTTGGGAGGAGGGTTGGCCTCAAGCACACTGATCTGTCCTAAAGGCACACACACCTCAGTAGGCTGTTCATGTATATCCCTTCTGTACCCCAGGCAATGTGCGACCTGGGTGGACAGGCTCTGGTCTGCAGGTCTCACCTCTGGGCCCCAGAGTTCAATCCCTATCCTCGCCAGGGAGAGAAGTGCCAGTCCCAGTTCACCCTCGGGGAGCCCAGCCTGGGTTGATGTCTCTCAGCCTCAGGGTCTGCCCCATTCTCCTGGGATCACTGGGCCTGCACCACCTGGGAGGGCTGGTGGGTGGGGAGCTCACCGTCTGAGTTCCCCTCAGTCAGCTATAGGGCCCCAAAAGGAAAGGTCCCGTTCCCTGGAGGTGCCTCCAGCTGGTGGCTATATGGTCTCTCTCGGCAGCCTGGGGTAGGGACGGGGGAGGGGAGCATGAGGCAATATGGCGCCTGCCGCGCGGCTCGGGTCTGTGCACATGGAGGGGCCCCGCAGGAGTTGGGAGCCTGGTGCGGTGTCCGCTACAGGCTTACTGCTCACTGATGGTCGCCGTCTCTGGGCTGGTGTCTGCAGGTCTCTCCACCCGCTGGGGAGCCCACCAGCAGTCCGAGATGCAGGGGAGGGGAAAGTTACCCACTCCACCTACCCTTGCCGCTGGTCTCCAGGCCGTTCTGGAGGTCTCTGCTTCTAGTTCTCCTCTGCAGCCTCCTCCCGTGGTCTCAGGTACCCCTCCTTCTGACCCTCGTCCAATGTATGCTCATCTTCTTGCTTCTTTCTTCTGATTTCTCCTAGAATCTGTCTTTTCTGCAGAGACGCTCTGTCTGGTGTTGTTTCTCGTCCGCCATCTTGATTAATTCTCTCTTTCTTTCTTTTTTTTTAAATAACACTTTAGTGTGTGTTCTCCCAGTTTTATTCTATATTAATAAGTTTATATGCATGCATACTACTGTTTATGTCTCATACACACGAAACCATATGGTTTCTTTTCTTCAATTTTTATTTATTTAAAATGACAAGTGTACATATTCATGGGGTACATAGTGATGTTTCAGTACATATAGTGATCAGATTAGGGTGATTAGCATATCCATCATCTCAAACACTTATCATTTCTTTGTATGGGGAACATTCAGTATTCTTCTTCTAGATATTCGAAGCTAGATAATATATTATTGTTAACTATAGTCATCCTACAGGGGTATAGAACACTAGGACTTACTCCTTCTATCTTGCGGTAAATCTGTATTCTTTTTTTTTTTTTTTTTTTGAGACAGAGTCTCACTTTGTTGCCCAGGCTAGAGTTAGTGCTGTGTCATCAGCCTAGCTCACAGCAACCTCAAACTCCTGGGCTCAAGCGATCCTCCTGCCTCAGCCTCCCGAGTAGCTGGGACTACAGGCATGCACCACCATGCCCGGCTCATTTTTTATATATATATATTAGTTGGCCAATTAATTTCTTTCTATTTATAGTAGAGACGGGGTCTCGCTCTTGCTCAGGCTGGTTTCGAACTCCTGACCTCAAGCAGTCCACCTGCCTCGGCCTCCCAGAGTGCTAGGATTACAGGTGTGAGCCACCGCGCCCGGCCATAAATGTGTATTCTTTAACAACTATCTCCCTCTTGTCACTATACATCTCAACTTCTATTATCCCTGTTCTTTTTACTTCTATGAGATCAACTTTTTTTTTTTTAGCTTCCAAATATGAGTGAGAACATGCAGTGTTTAACTTTCTATTCTGGCTTATTTCACATAATATAATGTCCTCCATTTCTATCCATGTTGCTACAAATGACAGGATTTCTTTTTCTTTTCTTTTCTTTCTTTTTTTTTTTTTTTTAGACAGAGTCTCACTTTATTGCCCAGGCTAGAGTGAGTGCCGTGGCATCAGCCTAGCTCACAGCAACCTCAAACTCCTGGGCTCAAGCAATCCTGCTGCCTCAGCCTCCCAAGTAGCTGGGACTACAGGCATGCGCCACCATGCCCAGCTAATTTTTTCTCTATATATTAGTTGGCCAATTAATTTCTTTCTATTTATAGTGGAGATGGGGTCTCGCTCTTGCTCAGGCTGGTCTCGAACTCCTGAGCTCAAACGATCCGCCCACCTCGGCCTCCCAGAGAGCTAGGATTACAGGCGTGAGCCACCGCGCCCGGCCCTCTTTTCTTTTTTTAAATGGCTGAATAGCATTCCATGATGTATACATACCACGTTTTCTTTACCCATTCATCTGATGTTGTATACCTAGATCAGTTCCATATCTTGGCTATTGTGAATAGTGCTGCAATAAACATGGGAGCATAGATGGCTTTTCAATATTTCCTTTCCTTTGAATAAAGTCCTAGTAATGGTATTGCTGGATTGTATGATAGTTATATTTGTAGTTTTTTGAGAGAGTTTCATACTGTTCTCCATAGTGGCTGTACTAATTTATATTGCCACCAACAGTGTATAAGAGTTCCCTTTTCTCCACATCCTTGCCTCTATTATTTTTTTGTCTTGATAATAGCCATCCTAACTGGGATGAGATGAAACCTCATTGTGGTTTCCATTTGCATTTCCCTGTTGGTGATTTTGAGAAGTTTTTGCTATCTTGATCATTAGTATGTCTTCTTTTGAGAAATATCTGTTCCCATTTGATTATTTTTGCTTTTGTTGCCTGTGTTTTGAGGTTTTTTTTTTTTTTTTTTTTTGAGACAGAGTCTCACTTTGTTGTCTGGCTAGAGTCTCGTGGTGTCAGCCTCGCTCACAGCAACCTCAAACTTCTGGGCTCAAGCAATCCTCCTGCCTCAGCCTCCCGAGTAGCTGGGACTACAGGCATGCGCCACTATGCCCAGCTAATTTTTTCTATATATTTTTAGCTGTCCAAATAATTTCTTTCTATTTTTAGTACATATGGGGTTTTGCTCTTGCTCAGGCTGGTCTCAAACTCCTGAGCTGAAATGATCCACCTGCCTTGGCCTCCCAGGGTGCTAGGATTACAGGAGTGAGCCAATGCGCCCAGCCTGTTTTGAGGTCTTATTCATAAAATATTTTCCCAGTGTCCTGAAGCGTTTCCCCTATGTTTTCTTCTTGTCGTTTTATAGTTTTGGATCTTCCATTTAGGTCTTTGATTCATTTTGAGTTGATTTTTGTATGGGGCAAAAATGGGGGTCTACTTTTGTCCTTCTGTGTATGGATATATAGTTTTCTCAGCACTATTTACTGAAGAGAATGTCCTTTCCCCAATGAGTGCTCTTGGCACCTTTGTCCAAAAAAAGTTGGCTGTAGATACATGGGTTGTCTCTTGTGTTCTGTTGGTCTCTGTGTCTGTTTTTACGCTAGTACCATGCTCTTTTGGTTTCTGCAGCTTTGCAGCATATTTTGAAGTCTGATAATGTGATGCCTCCAGCTTCGTTCTTTTTGCTTAGAATTGCTTTGGCTATTTGGGGTCTTTTTTGGTTCCATACAAATTTTAGGATTTTTTTTTCTATTTCTGTGGAAAATGCCATTGGTATTTTAATAAGGATTGCATTGAATCTGTAGATTGCTTTGGGTAGTATTGTCACTTTAATAACATTCTGATCCATGTGAATGGGATGTTTTTCGATTTGTTTGTATCCTCTTCGGTTTCTTTCATCAGTATTTTGTGTTTTTTCTTGTAGAAGTCTTTCACCACCTGGATAAATTTATTACTATTTTTTTTTGGTAGGTATTATAAATGGGATTGCCATCTTGATTTCTTTTGCAGCTAGTTTGTTTTTTGTGTATGGAAATGCTACCAATCTTTTGTGTATTAATTTCGTAGCCTGTAAATTTACTGAATCTGTTTATCAGTTCTAAGAGTATTTAAGTAGAGTCTTTAGGTTTTTCTATATATAAGATCATGTCATCTGCAAATACGAATGGTTTGACTTCTTCCTTTCAAATTTGATGCCCTTTATTTTTTCTCTTGCCTAGTTGTTCTAAGATTTCCAGTAAGGCTTCCAGTGTTGTATTGAATGAGAGTGGTGAGAGTGGGCATCCTTGTCTTATTCCAATTCTTAGAGGAAAAGCTTTAAGATTTTCCCCATTCAGTAAGATATTAGCTGTGGGTTTGTCATAAATGGCCTTTGATATGTTGAGGTGTATTTTCCTTCAGTACTTAATTTATTAAGAGTTTTTATTGTGAAGGGGTAAATTTTATCAGAATCTTTTTCTGCATCTATTGAGATGATCATATGGTTTTTGTCCTTCATTCTGTTAATGTGATGTATGAAGTTTATTGATTGGCATATGTTGAACAATCCTTGAATCCCTGGGATAAATCCCACTTGATCGTGGGATGTTAACTTTTTGACATGTTTGGATGTTTGATTTGCTAGTATTTTGTTGAGGTTTTTAGCGTCTATGTTCAACAGAAATATTGGCCTGTAGTTTTGGTTTTTTTGTTGTGACCTCGTCTGGTTTTGGTATCAGGGTTATACTGGCCTTGTAGAATGGGGTCAGTCCATGGGGCTGTTTCTCAGCTCTGGGAGACTGGGTTCTTTGCTGCCCTGAGGATGTGTCTGCCATGGGTGGGCCTACGGGCCCAGAATGCAGGTATAGGCCCACTTGGCTAGCATGGGGCATTTCTACCAGGGATGGCCCGCAGGGCTGAGTTTCAGGTCCAGGACATGAGCTCTTAGCTGCTTTGCTGGTCTGGGGTGTGCCCACCTAGGGCAGCCTACAGGACTCTTTTTCAGGGCCTGATTTCCGGTGCAGGGTTTAGACAGGCCAGGGGCATGTCTGCAGTGGGTGGTAGTGCTTTGGCACTGTTTCTTAGGTTCTGAACATAAGCATGTAGCTGTTCTGTAGAACCTAGAGGTATATCAGATACTTGGAGGCTCAGAAGTCTCTCCCCGTTGGGGGAGGGTGGGCAGCAGTTTGGCTGGCTCCAAGGCAGGTTTGCCCAGGGCGAGACTGCCAGACTTCTCCTTCGGCTGGAAGTGCAGCTGCAGGAGCTAGTGTCCCTACTGTGCAGGGCCAGTGTCACAGCCAGTCCTGTCCCCAGGCTTTGCACAGCCGAGGTTGTGGTGTTCATTCTCCCCTGTGGGCTTGGTGGAATGAAGATGGAGCCTCGGAGCTGAAGAAGTGCAATGGCTCCTGGCCCCCGGAGAAGAACATGCGCCAGCGGTGGTTCTGATCTCAGGGTGGCCTTGTGCTGCAGCAGCTTGACTCATGGGATGGGAGTGCACACATTGTGCTCCTAGTCTGGGGCACTGCAGCTGTGTGAATTCCCATTAGCCATCTAAATTGGGCTTGGGGCTGGGGAGGACTGTGGGATTCTCCTGTTATAAGTGCTATAGGTGTTTGCAGCAGCAGTGGAAGCTGGTGGGGATCTCCTGCTTGCGTTTTCCCACAATGGGAATTTTCTCTTGACTCTGGGCGAGGGAGATGGGGCTACGGAGACCAGGTGCTTCCACCTGCCCTCCTAGTCACCACAGTGGCCTCTCCACTCCCTTTCTGCACTCCAGTGCTCTCCCTTTGAACTCCAGTCAAGTCTTAATCTGTTTATTTGTTGACTTGATCATTTCTTGGGGCGAGGGGTGCTGGGGTGGTGGTGAAAGCCATGTGTGTCTACTCAGTCATCTTGTTGACATCACTCCTCCCCAAGTCAGAATTCAAAATTTCAATCTCAGGCCGGGCGTAGTGGCTCACGCCTGTAATTCTAGCACTCTGGGAGGCTGAGGCGGGCAGATTGCTCGAGGTCAGGAGTTCGAAACCAGCCTGAGCAAGAGCAAGACCCCGTCTCTACTGTAAATCGAAGGAAATTAATCGTTAGAAAATATTGGCCGGGCATGGTGGTGCATGCCTGTAGTCCCAGCTACTCAAGAGGCTGAGTCAGTAGGATCGCTTGAGCCCAGGAGTTGGAGGTTGCTGTGAGCTAGGCTGACGCCACAGCACTCACTCTAGCCTGGGCAACAAAGCAAGACTCTGTCTCAAAAAAAAAATTTCAGTCTCTAACCGCTGATGTGGCTGTGTTTGTAGATAGGGCCTTTAGGAGCTAATTCAATGAGGTCATAAGAGTGGGCCCCTAATTGATTATGACTGGTATCCTCATAAGAAAGGTGAGAGACACCACAGGGATCTCTCTGTGCACATGCACAGAAGAAAGGCCATGTGACAGCACAGCCAGCGATGGCTGCCTGCAAGTCAGGAAGAGAGCCATCACCAGATCCCAGCCACGCTGGCGTCCTGACCTTGAAATTCCACTAACCATGACTGGTAAAAGAAATTTTCCTGTTTAAGCCACCCAATCTATGGTATTTTGTTATGGCAGCCTAAGCTAACTAGCATAGTTACTTTGGTTTATGAGTGAGTAAAAATGGATGGTGGCTGCATCACATCTATGTTTGAGGTTCCATGGAAAGATTAGGGAGAAAGAACATTTTCCCTGTGGGTAAAGCCATGAGCTGTTCATCTATTCTGTGTGGAAAAATAAGTACCCCAAGGTGACTATATATATAAATTTCATGTTAGCCAGATTTCCAGCATACCTTTGAGTCAGCTGAATTCTCCCACTTTTTATGATTCGGTTTTCTCCACCTACCACCCATTGAGAGTCATCTTTTCTCAGCATTCACAGAAACTCTTCTAGATATTTATGTCATTTTCCATAGATAGCTCCATTAATCAGCATTATAAACTGTCTATAATTTACTCGCTCCACTACTGTTTTCCAGAGATAATCTCCAGTTTCCTACAGACACTGTCACTCACTTTCATTTGAAATGACAGTCCCTTCCCAGCAAGTAGGTAGATCATGAAATCTCAAACCTTTATCTCAGGGTTCAGATGCTCACATTCCACACCTATGTGAATTTTGTCATTACGGCTGCTATTTTGGCAGCAAATGTGAATTTGCTAAGTAATCATTCTCAGGTATGTGTCACATTATTAGAAAGCATAGACTATATCAGAAAATTCAATAAGAAATGTTATATATCAATTAGACTCTCTGGGGTTGGAGCATAAACACAAAGAGATACAGAAGGGAAATGTTCTAAGGGACCCAGAGACGTGGTGCCACCTCATCTATAGGCATACCTCATTTTATTGTCTTCACCGATACAGTGTTCTCTATGAATTAAAGGTTCGTGGTAGCTGTGTGTTGAGCAAGTGTGTTGGTGCCATTTTTCCAACAGCATGTGCTCACTTCATGTCTCTGTCACATTCTGGTAATGCTCACAATATCTCAGATGTTTTCATTATGTCTATTATGGTGATCTGTGATCAGTGATCTTTGATGTTACTATTTTAATCTAACTAGTTGGGGCATTATGAACTGCATCCATATAAAACCGTGAATTTAATTTATAAATGTTGTGTGTATTCTGATTGCTCTACTGACCAGCTGCTCCACGGACTGACTACTAATCAGCCATTACCCCATCTCTCTTCCTCTCCTTGGGCCTCCCTATTCCCAGAGACATTCAACAATATTGAAATGAGGCTAATAAATAATCCTACAGTCACCTCTAAGACTTCAAGTGAAAGGAATAGTTGCGTATCTCTTACTTTAAATCAAAAACTGGAAATGATTAAGCTTAGTGATGAAGGCATGTTGAAAGCTGAGATAGGACAAAAGCTAGGCTTCTTGCACCAAACAGCCAAGTTGTGAATGCAAAGGAAAAATTATTGAAGGAAAATAGAAGTGCTACTCCAGTGAACACATGAATGATAAAGCAAAACAGTCTTACTGCTAATAGGGAGAAAGTTTTAATGGTCTGTATAGATCAGACTGGACACTATATACTCTTAAGCCAAAGCCTAATTTGGAGCAAGGCTCTAGCTGTCTTCAGTTCTATGAACCCTCAGGCGAGGAAGCTGCAGAAGAAAAGTTTGAAGCTAGCAGAGGGTGGTTCATGAGGTTTAAGGAAAGAAGCCAACTCTATAACATGAAAGTGCAAGGTGAAACAGCAAGTGCTGATTTAGATGCTACAGCTAGTTATCCAGAAGATCTACATAAGAGAATTGATGAAGGTGGCTATACTAAACTGATTTTCAATGTGGACCAAACAGCCTTCTATTGGAAGAAGCTGCCATCTAGGACTCCTATAGCTAGAGGGGAGAAGTCAATGCCTGGTTTCAAAGCTTCAAATGACAGTCTGAGTTGACTCTTTCATGAGGGGCTAATGCAGCTGGGGACTTTAAGTTGAAGCCAGTGTTCATTTACCATTCCAAAAATCCTAGGGCCCTTAAGAAGCATGCTAAATCTATTCTGCCTGTGCTGTAGAAATGGAGCAACAAAGCCTAGATGACAGCATATGTGTTCACAGCATGGTTTACTGAATATTTTAAGCCCACTAATAAGACTTACCCGGAAAGAATCTTAATAATATCTGGTATATCAGCAAGGGTAGATTCTTTTGTGAGGGGAAAAGGAAATACCTCTGTAATTCTTCTTGATTTATTCTATAATGAAATGATCTCACTGTGATCTCACCATGAAAAGCTGTCTTCCTGGTGTTGTTGGTCATGTAAATAAGTCTTATACTGATATTGATGATCAAATGTATTGGGAGGTTGAGTTAAAGCCTCCTCAGGATGAAATACCTATGGAAAATGGTCTGAGGAGGAACTCTTATCTAGCTCTTCATCAGCTCATTTCTGTGCTAAACATGTCTCCAGAAGCTTATCATAAGGTATAAATAGCAGTAGATGAAGAGGAAAACAATAACCAAATTAGTACACAAATATGAAAATGTGTACTGCTTTATAGGACAATTTATTTATTTTTTTAAATATCCTTTCCTCACACTGGCTTCCAAATGTTAGGCATATTTGTGTGTACTATTGCCGTATCTGTTCTAATAAATGCTACACCAAATGCAAATGCCCTGGCATACATGATCATTTTGTGGAGAGAGGTCTGTGGTCAGAGACCAGGCGGTGGACTCTAAAATAATAAGAAATATATATGATGGTCTTTTTGTCTGGTTCCTGCCCCAGAACCCTTAAAACCCTTGTAAATAAGGGTTCTAGGAGAATATTTTATTCTAATATTTGAACTTTGGCAGCAGTTGCTGTCAAAGAGCTCCAAAGACCTTTGTGATTTCCTGAGTGATTGGAGTGTCTGACACAGAGCTCTTAAATACTGTGGTATTTCCTGGGTGGTGGGATCATTTTGTTTTGATGAGGCATCTCTTGGTAATCTGCTGGATGAGGGCTGATCGCCAAAGACCAAGCTATGATGAAAAGCTTGGAATTTTCAACCCATTGCATATTCTTTTGATGGGGGAGAAGGGCTGGAATTGGAGGGCTTCATCAGTCATGCCTGTGTGGTGGCACTTCCCGACTCCATGGGGACAGAGACTACTGCACTTGGGACCTTCCCAGACCTTGGCCTATGTACTTCTTCAGCCGGCTATTCATTTCTGTTATTTAGACTGTTCTTTTTTGTGTGGCATTAACACTCAAAAAATAAAAAGCAACAACAAATATTCTTTGTAATAAGTCAGCAATAGTAAGTGCCAGCCTAAATAACAGAGAGAGGCTCTCTAAAACAAAAGATACTGATATGGGAATCACACATTGCAATGGGAATACACATGCCATAGTAAACTATGTG